>WPDF01000234.1:0-17307 GCA_019137265.1 Neonectria coccinea
GGGGGGGGTGGGGGGGGGGCGCTGACTGGCTGTTGAAAGAGCCGGCATGTTAGGCATGCACTTTCTTATCAAGCCACTGAACGTGGCTGAGCTGCTCGCGAGCCTAAGGAGAACCATCAGTTTTCATTTGTTGGCTTTATTTATGGTATGAACTACGGGAGAGGCACGGAGAGAGAGACAAGATGTTCAAATAGGCACGTGAGCCATGCAGTGAAACTTACCATCTCAATGGCTTGGACTACGTGCTAGATGTATTCAATTATAGCTATCCTTGGCATGGTGACTTTTGCAAGTAGACATGTGAATGTCCACAAGTGACGCAGGTTCTACGAAAAGATGTCAGAGATTTACGTGGCAGTGGTGGCAATAGATGAACGGCGAAGTAGCAGAATTTTACTCAGTATTGATTGAAATAAAGAAAGAATTGACTATCCGTTAATCCTATGAAAAGACGCTTCTCTCCGAGGCAGTCGAGTCCTGCGTCTTTGACGGTAACTAGTGTGATCAAAACTGGCTAGAGCATCGGACCTCAGTCCAATATAGCTCCACTGACTCCGACCTCAGCGTATCAATACCTACTACTCGTGTAGTGGCGCATACCTTTGGGTAGCGCATCCCGTCCTTCAAGAAGCTTGAGGGCTCTATCCATATCCTATTTTGTATTCAAGAAAATGTGCCGCCAGACCCCAAGGTTAATTTGTGATCATCAACGCGGATAGGCCTAGTATCCCGCGAATGGGTTTGTGCGAGGACTGCGGTGGCTCGTGGTGCGAATGAAGGAAGTCGTGTGAGAGGACAACCGCGACCAACCCTGAGACCGCGAAGAACATATCCACCAGGGTCCATGGGAGTGTAGGTCCGTTCCTTTCGCTCATCAGCCACGGGGGCAAGTTCCAAAACCTTCTCGTCTTCATTCGTCTTGTCGACGAAGGACCTTTCAGAACGTCAAGTTCGCTCCAAGTCGTCGACGCCAGTTCAAAATACTTCTCGTCTTCATCCATCATTGCATTGTCGAACCAACGTTTTGGAAAGTCCTCATCGCAGTACACAAGGCCCCGTATGTCACAGTCCTCTGGTAATGGCCTGGGAGGGTTGTCTTTTTCCGGATGAGGGAAGTCTCCATCCATCCTAGGTTCCTGCGTTGAACCAAGCAGGCTGTTCAACATAATGACCATCAGCTTCCAGGGAAATGTCTGCTCGAGATGCGACAAAGCATTTGGAAAATGCGTCATGTGGTGGATGAGGACCAGCGATGTGTGAGCAAATGGGAGAACATTGGAATCTCCCCAGCGACGTAACACCGTTTCATAAGTTTTGGTTGCAAATGAAAGTGTTTGAGAAGATTTCTCGGCGGGTGACAACGTTGCATCTATGGAAGTGTCTGTTTCGTCAGGCTGCTGGTTCATAGTTCTCTCAAGGACCTCGGATTCGGCTCCATAACCAAGGAGAGGAGGCGAGGGAAATGCTGGGGAAGCACCTGGGTCCTGTGTTAACGTGAGCTGTACTAGGCGATGACAACAACTTACCCCGAATCGAGCCATTGTTTCGTGACCCGACTAACGTGGTTGTCAAGCAACTCCAAAACCTCATCCATTGTGTCCGATGGCCCGGCTTCGGACTTTCCTGAAAAGAATATCCCATGCACTCGCACAAAGGCGGCATCAATTGGAGGAAGCCGATGCGACAAGCTCGAGGGTCCGATAGGATCAAGCAGGGTGGTAATGCTTTCCCTAGCAGAGGCGAATGGCACAGGAACACAAAGCGACTTGGTATAGTAGTACAGCTGCTGTAGGGGATTCGGCTGTGCAAGGATAGCAAGGTGGTGGTAAAGGCCCCCTGTCGTGGGGGCCTTGTCTGATGCTTTGGAGTACCAGTGCTGACTGACACTGGTCCAGACTTCTCGGTCCCGGATGTCGTCATCCTCAATTGCCATTCTATAACGGGCAAGATCACCGAGACATTCGATCCAGGTATCTTCAAAGGTTGGAACAGTCTCAAACAGAAGCGCCATCATACTGTACGCTAGGTATATGAAGGTAGTGATATGCTTTAACGATGGTGGTAGCCTATGGTGAAGGAGCTCGAGAAAGGAGTGGATGCCATGCTGCCACATGCGGGTGGGCATGGCATATTTGGTAGCAAGGCGGCGGAGTGGCACACTTGCTGATGGATGTTGAGAGGCCAGAAAGAAATCATGGTGCTCGTGGAGCAAGGTGCGATGCAGAGCAATCAAGGCTTGCCACTGTTCGTCGTTGGCGTTGGATGCTTGCGCGTTGTCAACTTCGATGCACTTCGTCTCGACCATGACCAGGCCGGCATATATGCCCTTGACCTCGGCGACAAGCTGGTCCTGAGAGATGGGCCTGGTCTCTGGTTGGAGCCCCATCTTCTCGGGCCGTCCCTCGTCTGACGGTTGGTCAGTCCATAAAGGGCGCTGTGTGTTTAGCAAAGGATCGTCCCGTGGGCACGGTTGGCTTCGCGAAGGAGTGTCCCTTCTCTCGGAATCACTCATGATGGCGATTGGGGTATCAGGGAAAAAGTCCAAACAGTCAACGCTGGACCGTGTTGGCTGTCACTGGAAGAGGCAATGGCGGAAGTCTGTCCTGGACTCGATCGTGGTGCGCGTTGAGGCAGAGCGCAGAGATGGTGATGGAGATGGGAATGAGCAGAACGGCGTCGGGTAGCGGGGGCTGTAGGGCGGCAATGGTAATGCCCCAGAACTTCAAGGTCGAGACGGCAATCGACCGGCGGTTCCTAGAGCAGAGACGAAGGATTAACTGAAGGGCAACTGGGATTGGAAGAGAAGAGGCATTCCTACTCTAGGAGAAAACGGTGATGAATGGCGAGGAGAATGGAGCCTGTCGCGGTCCACGCTAGCAACGCTCTGTAATTTTACCTATGTTAGAATACTAATGAGCTTGACATTGGGAGATATCTCACAGGCTGGTCGCGGCAGGTGCCCACGGAATGTGATCCTGCTGGCTTCTAGCGAGGAGGACCAGGATTGACAGCGAGGCGTTGACCGGTAGAAGCGAATCTCTCACGGTCATCGCAAACTCCTGCTGTGGCTGCGAAGGAAGCGGTGGAATGACAGGCCAAGCAAATGGGCACTGTACCAGAGCAAAGACTCGCAGTGTCGCAGACTTGTTGTCGAGTAGGGCAAGTGTAGCGTAGTGCTGGAGGGCTCTGTTGATGCTCCACGACCGAGGTGAATGGAGAGTATGTAGGTTGTTGGCGGGAAGCCTAAAATGCGGCTTGTCGGGGCGGTTTAAGAAAAGAGGGGGAGGGGGAGGAGATGGCTTTTGGGGCGAGATAGTACGAAATATTGGTGGATCCGGGACTGGCAAAGGGGGCGTGTAGACGCACAAGCATCCGAGGGAACAGAAGGGGAAGTGGTAGGCGAGAGGGGAGGGAAAGGGAAGAGGCTGAGGCGAGTTGAGCGTGATGAGAGAGGTGTGAGAGGGGGGTGGAGGATAGTCCCGTTCGTGGGAAGGGTACCACCTCGAACTGAAGGATGGACATGCACGCGGCGAAACAAAACGCACACATAAAGTCCAGCTTCTCATCTCGGGCAGAGATCAAATGGGAACCCAGCAAGTGCGGGACACAAAATGCGAACCACCAGTGGCTCAGGCAACCTCATCATCGTCATCCCACATGTTCAGCTGTGGTTGGCTGACATTTCTCCTCTTTCACGTCTGCCACTCGGAACCTCTCATTTAGATGCCATCATTCGTGTACGTTACACTTCTGAAGTAGCTCGATGCTTTGGCTGCCTTATGCAAGCCGCCAGACTCGATGGAAAGCTTTGGGGTTACTGACAACCGGGATTGGTCTCGACCTTGAATGAGCAGATACGTAGATGAACGAGAAGCAACATTCGCTGAGGTTTCGATCAAAGCTCGCCGTTGCGTACCTTGTAGGCTACGGAATAAAACTCGGCTTGCCCCCGCTCGTCAACAGGGAGGAAAGGAGAGTCTGACACACTTTTCTCCTCAGTTTGCTGCCTTAGGCGAAACACGGGAGTTGGGAATTGAGTACGAAGTACAGTACTTCGTACGAGGTAGAGATACGAGATGGGCGGGATGGATGACCCGTCTCTTGACCGGGAGGACCGGCTGTTGGCCTGAAGGGCCATTCCCAACCCTCAAAGCCTCAGAGGGAGCCCATTAAGGCAAGTACTGTACTAGAGTGATACCTTGGCAAACTACAAAGAGAGTAGCTTCTGTACTGTCTCTTGAGCTGAAGCTGACTATGGCGAACCAGTGTGGCGTTGATAGTCTGCCGCCTTGCCGCGTGTCGGAGCCTGGTTGGACAATATCTCTTTTCCCCTCTTTGCCTAACGCCCACTTTGCCTGGCTGTTCACCGTGGAGAGTCTGATATTCTTCTCTCCATTTTCTCTTGTCAAGGCCGTGCTGCGGCAGCGAGGGCGAAGCCACACTTTTCACATCATCACCATCCTTCACACTCGAAAGAACCCACGAAACCGACTCCTAATTCACAACCACGATCTTTGTCGGTAAGCAGCTATCCGCGTTGCCTGAGCCCGTGGCAAACCAACGACATTTTGGAAGTGACAACCGACACCAGTTTTTGCGACGCCTCGCTCCTATGGTCAATCGAGGCGATATTGGCAATGCTACGACTATTTCATCGGCCAAGACAAAAGGCACGACAACCAAACCAACCCACGAGCAGGAACAAAATTCCGTTTACGACTTGAGCTCCATCTATCGCGTTATTTCGGCTTGCAGCTCCACGGTTCTGTCAAATCTTCTCGTACGATTACTCGAAAGCTCCTCCGTGCCCGAAAGCAACTCACCGGATCAGCAATGCTGGAAGGCATTCCCAGTCAGTGTACCTGTTCCTTGCGTTACCAAAGTAAAACTAACAAATGCTGGCCCAATAGGCCTGTAACCCTCAAGCCCTCCGACCGCAGACGATATTGCCGTCTACCCTGCGCGAAGCCTACACTTGCGGACTGCTACTGAGCGCGTTTGCTCTGTCAACTTTTGTACACTGGACATGCATCTTCACCCAGTTTCGACAAGTACGATGGAGGGAGCAATACCTATCGGTGGCAGTAGACACAACGTTGCTGTGTCTGATCCCGGCGGCTTTCTTCATCAGTGATGCCGCCACGCTGATCCTCCGTGCCCTTCCCATCATCACAGACATCTGTGTGCTTGTTTGTCTTTTCATCGACCGTCGCTCCAGGAGATTCTGAAAACGGACGAGGGATATAAGAACCGGGGCACGGCTTGGGGATCAGTGACTCCTACAGTCGTGCCTTTCGTGACGCCGAGATTTTACTTGCGTCGGCTTGATGGCATGTGTCGTTGGGTCTGAGCTGGGACCACCGGATTACGTTTATAAATCGCATTACGTCGCATCATTGCAATGTATTGCAAGCGTGAGGTAGTGGCGCATACACGAGGTAGGCGTGAAGGCTTAGCGTAGGTTTGAAGTGCTGATAGCCTCCATTCGTATCAAGCCTTTATGTTGGATGTTACGATGGCTATGACACCTACAAACACATAGCTGCTTGGGGTTGAATTACCTGGGGGCTTGCCTTGGGTCACGGAACGCGAGACTTGAAGCTTTATGGAAGGCTGAGCCTGCGTCTGGAGTTCTGTTTCGTTCAGTAGTATGTCAATATACATGTCTTTGCTTTCGATGTCGTACTTGAACGCAATCATATTCACGACCTGTTACATTGGGTCTTATCATGTTTCATCGTGGGATTGATATGAGTAATCTCATCAAGATACCGCTACTAGCTACATTCGCTTTCTATGACTACATTATGTATTAATTAGCGGATTCTTACAAATATTTTTTGTTCCGGTTCCGTAAAGACGCATGATTGAGCTCTTATCTCTTTTCTCTAGTCTTTGCCCGTTGCATCGGCTTACTAGGAACTGGGTGGATTGGGATGATACAGTAATTGGCATTATCTTAAGTATTGACACGACAATGCTAGTCACGCATTCCAATGCCACAATACTACATTGCTTCTAATTCTCATTTAGAGATACTTCAGAAGCACGATCAACAGCATCCGAAGTAGTTGGACCTTTTCGGGTTCCATAATGATACCTTGCCAACTGACTCGCACTACGGTTCCGCTGACGGTTTACAGTCAAGTAGTCTAGTCTATTGACACGACGCTAAAGTTTCATGACAACTAGAGGGCCATCCACTTCAATTAAAACTCATCTGCCAACATTCTAGAACGCTGAATGGCGTCTTGTCAAGATTCTTCAACATCCAAAGACGCAACACCAAAACCGCTCCGAGCATCACACCTTACCACATACGACCATAGCTCTTAGAAAATACGGGATCCCGTCCGCTCTCCCTTAGTCAAGCTGAGAAGCGGTGAATTAGTACTCGGGTCGGTGACGACCGGGGAATCCTCACTGTTGTATATCTTTTTGTGCTTCCTTTACTTTTTTGCAAGTGAGGATATGAAGCACCACGCTAGAAGAAATGGTCATGTGGGCTATAATGCTCACCGAAATATCATATTCGGTTACTTTTTGTCTTAGACCATAGAAAGAGTCCTCGACACAGAGCATTGTCCTCAGAGTGGCTATTATTGTGGATTATTTACCAACCACGGGACTACCACAAGCGAGCTTTACAGCCCTCTTTCGCCACAAGATCGAGATGATGGCTAAAGATGCTGCTTTTAGTCGTAAAATAATCAGTAGTGAAATCGTTTGAGGCAATAATATGGAAGTCCTCAAGAGAACAAGAACAACATCCTCTATCATAGCGGTTGGCGTGGAGCAGTCTTCTTCAAGCGCTCGTTCCTCATTCTGCCAAAATACACTAGGACGGCGCAGAAATCTCGGAAAGTACACGCACTCCTTACTCATTCTAATTTTCATGTCTCGCATAAAAAATCCGAGCTCCTATTGTCCATAACTCATGTTGGTCCGGGGGATCTTCGAGCCGTGTGCTTCTGTTTATTCTTTTACCATAAAATTTGTCGATCTTTTCATCTTTGTTCTCTACTTGGGGCCATTACTCGGCTGCTGACGTATGGATCTGTTCGCCAATGACCCAGAGACGACTGCAGCACGGGCGTCTTGAACGATAGCCAAAGTTACTAAAACGGATGCCTCGACTACAACGCAAGAAACCTCGACATCTTCTACCATGGTGTTGTCCCTGAAAATTCCAGACCTTGTATTTGGTGTCGCGTCTGACAGTTACGACTCTTCAGCTGGCTCCTGCCCAGTGTCTGTTCTCTCTCGACTGATTACTTGCTTCCTCGGTCGGTCTTTTATTGGAGGTCGGCATGCTAGATTTGTCGACGACTCTGCCTGCAGAATATCCTATGTCATGTCCCGTGATCGCTTCACGCATGCGCCCACTTTGGTACGGGCTCTTTCGGCTTGGGTGTCGACTGAAACTGCCTAACTACCAATTGCAATTCGACGATGCAATGATTGCCAACTGTACCTTCTTCCTTAACAAGACTGTAGCGTTGGAAACTGCGGGTTCAGATGCTGCAATCCATAAGGATCGATTGACATTCATGGCCAAGGCTGCCGTTAAGCCTAGTTTCTTGATTTCAGACTTCCTTCAAATAAAACGAGCCATGTTACTTAACGGCAATTACTTATTCACTGGACATTAAAGTCAAACACATCGACCCTTTGTAAAAAGAATCAATAGAAATGAAGAGCTTATCAGAGCTATGCTACAGCCATTTTTAGAGTTCATCTACTCCATACCATTCTTCTATGAGAGCTACTGCACAGCGCCTAACCACGGATGACGTAGGAGGTCTATCGTTTCCAACCTCTCGGCAGGGTTGATTTTCATTAAAACCCGGAGAAACGAAACAAACTCTTCCTTGGTTTCCTTGTTCCAGTAGCTGTTTTGGAAAGGGCCCAAAAAAGTCAACTATCTCCCTCAAGTGCTCCTTGACCTCATAGTGTCCGTCGGGAGGAACTGCGCCGGCAAACATTCGAACAGCACGATAAACTTCAAGGACAACGGCACCAAGATTCCACCAGTCCGTCTTCGCATCCCAGGGTGCTTGGATAAGGACTTCGGGAGCGCGGCTGAATTTTCTCTATAAGATGCTTTGTGCTCCAGCTAGACACTCCCCAGTCGCCGAGAGCAATGTCAAATTCATCAACATGCTTACTGTCGTACTGGGTAAAGTAGAACCTGCGGAGTGGTGCAGAAGTTATCACTGTGTATTGTTCTTCTGCCCGGTTTTGCTTGGGGATGGAAACCTCCGCGAGGTAGCCGGATTCTATCTGAGAATGGTCGCGAAACTTGACCAAGATATTGTCGGGTTTGATGTCTAAAGAAAACCATGAGTCATTGATGGCAGGTTACCGGTTGTGAAAACGCCACCAACCTGTGTGAATGAAGTTGTGGCCATGAGCGTAATCCAGTGCGAGTAAGAGTTGAATGGTAAACCTTCGCATGTAGGGAGTAGGAACCAAGAAGTCTTTGAACCAGACCCCAAAACTTCGAAGGGTTTCCCCCATGAGCTCAAAGATAAGGCACACATGGACGCCATTGGGTCCTTCGTGTTGAAAGTCATCTAATAGGTGACATATATACGCATAGCTGGGATGTTTGTGATCCGCCTCCTATAGGTGAGCCAAGATTTCCTTCTCAAAAGTGTCATGGCCTTGGCCATAGCATTCAGCACTCAACACCTTGAGAGCCCTGAATCTTTCTCGGGGCCGTCTCTAAAACGTCATTAGTCAAACGAATAAAGCGAGCAAACAAAGACGCACCAAAAGAGCAAACTCACTTATTCTCTAAGTCTCTCACCAACCACACTGTCGAATAAACCCCGTAGCCGATCTTGTTAAGAACCTCGTATCTCTCATTGAAGACATCACCAATGTACACCGGGTGGAATCCGCCCGGCCGGTAAGCCTCGCGACCTTCTTCGATAACCTCATCACTGCCACAAGCGGTCATTGTAGGATCGCCGTGCACTGACTCGTCTTGGGGCGGAGGAGGGGGGTTTGCTGCTGTGTTGTCGACCTTGGTCATTTTGGCTGTGCCGCAATTGACGCTGAAAGTGCGAAGGAAACCTGCAAAAATGCTCCGCTCTGGAATGCAGACTTCACATGGTATATATACCTCCAACAGGACCCTGTCACACCGCCACACTGCAGCCTAGTTCTGTTTGCGGTTTGCGCTCAACCAACAACCGAGACACACAGTGCCGCTTAGAAAGGGTAGGAAGCCCCCTCTGTTAATTAGTGGAGGACATTTACATACACGACCGCGACGAAACGAAGTTAGGAAGAAAAGAAAGCAATTCAGGAACTATCGCCGGGTTAAATGGAGCAATGTGCCTACTGTTAAAGAGTCGCGGCCACTATCATGCTGTCAATGGTTGCTCGGTGCGTAAATTGGACCCATGAACCCAGCGTGGTGAGGCCAGCTACATCAAACCATCAGAGCATAATGGCCGCCTTCAATCACTCCTTCCTCTACGGAGAAAGATTTAATCAAGTATGCCTTGAGTTCCTAGGTATGCATCCATTCTTTTTCCCAGCATGTTGTCACCATATGATGATGATACTCGGGCTCAAGACGAGACACCCTTGTCTCATATCGGAGCCTTCTCCCTGTCAGAAAGTCACCATTGACTGATATATGAGAATCCCATATGCAACTATTCCTATGTTGGTTGTAGGCTAAAGCACCGACTCAGTGGGACAGATAGTACTGCCAATAAAGGTTGGACATTCGATGATTATTTTTCTTTGTCCAGCTTCTGCAGCCTGTCTTTCCACATAGCAATGGTGGATGCCAAAGCCATTACAGCACGTTAAAGGCTGGGAGTGAAACAATGAGCTGGGGTGGAAATTGTGGTGGTGATGAGAAGCATAAATATGAAGGACCTGAGTTCGGGGGCTGTTACTATGAATACGACTACTATAGGAAGGGACACTCTTATCTGCCTCCAGGTAGACTAGAATTTGAGATGGGCTATAAGTCACACAACCGCCACAGAAGGATGTACAAAGGTATCGAAGTTTGTAGGCGATGAAAACTTCGTGAACTGGTTCCGACGAATGTAGGTTAGGTTTTCTGTCCTTGCTTCTCCGCATCTCCATCACCCTCACCCGCCTGTTGCCTTTCCACGTCGCAGTTACAAGGCACGGTCTTCTTGCAATCAAACGAAAACAAGTCACGCTGCCATGTGCCAATCTCAACGCTCACGGTGCCTCGTCCTTTCTGGACACAGTCGTGCGTGTATCTTGGCTGCGTCGGGTCCAAGATCACCCAGTCTGTGTCCACGTCGTTCGCATCGTTTTCTTTGGCACTTTCCGAATTACTCGATTCTTTTTTTGTACATGTCAGTATGGTGGTATTCGGAGCACGAACTTTGTCGGCAAGGTACCTGTCCAATATCCCTTTTGATGAGGCTTGTTGGGAGTCGCGCTATCGCGAGCCGTGTCATGTTGTTTCTCGGAGCTTGCCATTCAGAATGTGAGGGGTTTTGGTCAAGGTTACCGTAGGGCCGATTGGCATAAGAATGCAGCGACAAATGAATGCTTTGTACTGGAGGGTTGGGTGGCGAAGCATAGTGGCGAAGCAGAGGGACCTTGCTCCCGACCGCAGATCCCGACGTTGTTATGCACAGTACCAAGGCCATCCACTGACGTGCCGTTTTGCCCCGTGATAAATGTATCAATCTACAGCAAATAGAAGCTCCGCAGACTGAGACTTGGGAATAATTTATTGCAACGCCGAGCAATTACCTTTGCACGCACCTCCGCTCCAGAAGTTGCTCTTCCATGGTTCAAGGACGCGATTGATCGTCAAAGCTAAGTGACTCTCGTCTGACACGGCAAGTGGAAAGCCGTCTGAATGGTTGATGACAGAAGTTGTGTTAGTCACAAATATGCAGGGGTGGTGGTGTTTGACTGTGCGAAGAATCACACATGTCATCCCGCCAGCAGAAGATCACCGTTTCCATGTAAGGTAAGCATATTACTACTCCCTAATACTCTGGTCCTGACGAGTTTCATCATCAATTTCGATGTAAAAATCGTCCCAAGCCTTCCTTTGGACCTTAATGTGAATCATTGGGGAGATTCTAGTCTGAGTTAACCATGTCACTAAACGACACAGATTTAGACCTAGGCGTGTCATTTGCTCCCATGACTAGCACAGAGGAGCTTTTTCTAAACTATACCCTACCTCCGGACTAGAACAAACACCTATCATAAATCGCCCATCAACAGCTGCAACAGATCTAGGAGAGGCGTTCAATGAGGGCCGAAAAGTCCTTGGCCAATGCTTGTACGAAGAGGCCGGCTCAGACACTCCCGAGTACGCGTCTAAGATATCTTCAATTTTGGGGGAGAAAAATATTAAGAGGTGTGATGGAGAACTTGCCAGACATGTCCAGATACTCTCCAACGCGTCCTTCCTCAATGCATCGTTGCAACTGCTTTGATACACAGCCTATCTGAACCAGAAACTGTTGGGCCATCCAGTGCCTGCTTGATGCCAAGCTGCCAGCGACGGAGATGTTGGGCGGGAATCGGGCCATCCTGTTCTAGCCAGGACGCTGCGGGGTTTGGACACTTCGTAGCTACTTCGGAATTCTTATGACTAGGATTCCGGATAATATATACTACTTCGTGTAATTAGCGCCATCATAATCCTTTCCGGCCTCGTCACAAGTCTAACCCGGATTGGATCTTACGTCATCTTCTCTCCTTCACAAGTCAATTCAGGCTTCCGAGTCTTGTTTTCTGATATTCCAACCTCATCCTCCCAGAACAAAACATAGTCAATCGCGCACATCTACAACATGACTACCACACTTCCTCGCTTCACTCCTTGGCACATCCCGCCTCTTTTCGTTGCCACCACCTTCACCTTTGGTGGAATGCTCCCCTTCTGGAAACCCGCTCGTGCCATCCGCGAGTTCGGCTTGCCAGACCACATCGCCGCGTCCCCCGAGGCACATACATGCTTTGCCGTATATGGCTCTCGGATGTCCATGTTTGGTATCGCCATCTACACATTCTATCTCCGGGGCGATTCCAGGTCCCTCGATACCATCTTGACCCTGCTTGCCGTGGCCGGCAGCGTGGATGGTTACCTTTGCTGGAAGGAGGGCGTGCCTGGCATAGGTTTGTTTCGGTTTGTGTCCGGGCTGGTTCTTGGCGGGTATGGGTATCTTGGGTTGACTTGGACGAAGTGATGAGGGTGAAACCTTGATTGGAACTCGTAGAAGACTAGTTCATTTTGTATTTAACTCGGCGGACTGTCACATTGGTTCTGTACAATAATCTTAACGCCAGAAGGGACCAAGACTACAAACAATCTGAATGGGGAGAGAATCCAACATCTACCAGTTGTTTATTTGCGTATATGAGCCAATCCAGTTACGCCCTTCTTGGACTGTTCCGTAGATGAATACGAGACCAGCTCCCCAACGGTACTCTATTCGAGTCGGGCAATAGTTTGGTGATATCACAGATCTCAACATTGATGCTCTCAGGCAACATATGTGCCCTAACGATGAATATTTAGTCAGCACATTGAGAGACTCCACATCACACTGACCGCTTCAATCATTCTCCCTTTCGAACCGTCCTACACACCCTCGCACCAAGCTACCATGACTCAAAGGATATTCAGGTTCTCTCAATTCAACCTCGATGCCCTTCTCGCTCTATCAAAGGATCTGAGAGGTCTATCATGCACTTGCGACGTCTCAAAGCCACCCATGGCCGGCAGCCTAAACTGGGCTATTGCCGTATCGTTCAAGGATGGGGTTGAATGGATCTTTCGCTATCCTCGCCTCAAAAAGGGGGGTATTGTCAGTGAAAGAGTCTGCGCTTAAGATGCTTGTTAGCAAAGCCTGCACCTTGAAGTATCTGCGGAAGTATGGTTCCATCCCAGTACCTGAGGTATACTCCTATAGGTAGGGACCTCCTTCCATTCAACTACTCAGATATCAATGTCCCTCAGTGCTTCTCATAACAATCAGATTGGGATACCATATATTCTGATGAGTAAAGCTTCTGGCAGTGCTCTCTCGGAATATGAGTGGTTCCCACAGCTCCTTGAACTGCCTTACTCCACACCATCACTGCCGCTTCGACCTCTCTCCGATAAGGCCAGAGAGAAGGTTATGGCCCAGCTTGGGGCTATTGTTGAGCAGCTTCTAGTAATACGCCTTGAAAAAATCGGATCTCTTTTCGAAGACGATAATGGCAACTATGCAGTTGGCAAATGCCTCTCTCCGTCGCTTTTCTGGCAATGGCGAGGAAGGAGTGGACCGAGGGCCATTTGCTGACGAGAGTGCGTATGTGAAATCCCTTACTTCAGTCTACAAATCTCACGCCCTGGAGCTCTCACTCACGTCTCGTTGCTTTTTTGCTCCAATTCCCAACATGTCTGAATATCAATGTTGGAGCAGCTTTAAGGCTGCAACCAGTCGCTGGAATGACTTTGTGTCCATTGGTCAAAAGATTGACCACAGCGAGAATCGGCTTGCTTACTGCGTTGCTAGTCAACTGTTAGAAGGAATGATACCACGACTGTCCTATGGAGACAAGAGAGGCTTCCCGATCGGCCACCCGGATCTTCAACTTGGAAACATCTTTGTTGATGAGGACCTCAACACCACCTGCATCATCGATTGGGGATCGGCATCTTCAGTTCCCATCACTGAGCTACTTGCCACCCCTAGCCTGGAGAATATGGCCTACCTACCGTCAAATTCACTCACTGCTGCCTTCAGAGCAGGCATCAATAAGGGCTCTGATGACGTCGAACCCATTTGTTGGAAAAAGTCCTACCAGATGTATTTTCAACGACTCGTGCGGATGCTTTCCACACGAGACTATCAACTGTTTGAAAGACTCTATCGTCTTGTGTATGAAAGAAGGGGAGGCAAGCCAATGAGCATACCTGGGCTATTCCACGAGCGTGCTCAACGGAAGAAAAACATAGAACTACTTCTTGAATTAAGTGAGGACGACATGTCTGAGGATGACGTTGAAAGGCATGAGAAAGCCGCTTTCGGCAGTTCGGACGTCAACTCCGATAAGGTTGCCATTGCGAGAAAGCTGACACTAATTTCCGCGATGAATCCATGCTTTATAGCCGATAAGAGGCTATGGCGATGGATCGAGGATTCCCTAGAGGGGAATGATTTCATGTAGCTGCTGCTGATTGTAGGATGACGGTGTGTCGATGTGGCCAAAACGAAGTTGAACATGGGAAGTTGAAAAAGTACAATGATGTTGAACGGAATTTTACATGTCAATGATACAGTAGACAGAAACTGAAGAAATTCAAACCCTTTTGGCTTTAATCCTCACGCCAACAACAAAGTATTGTAGGTATGTCATGACGTCAGTGCTGCGTTACATTCCTATACAATGAGACAACTGACTCGGTCAGTCTCTTTTTATCGCCAGTGTTTCCCCGCAAGGCAGGTTATGAATAAAGAAACGCATTCTTTTTTCATCAGCATTCTCGTGAGAGGAGCCAAGGTACCCTCAGTCTTGATGCCACTCAGTGAGCTCTTCGTTGCACCTCACCCTCAACTACTTCGGATACCCTACATCTACACTCTGAAGTCCCAAGAATGCGGCCATTCCCCAACTAGGCCACGCAGTGAGACGCCCCACTATTTGACGGAGGGGTCAATAGTTTAAATATCCGACTCAGAGGACGAAAACCGATATGAAAACATTCATCCCAATTCCATCCCACGCCCTTCATACATCTTCAATCGCACGCCATGGGCTACTCAGAGATCTACTGCCAAATCTGCGGCGTCAGCTTCAACATCGGCCGCGTCCGAAGGGCCGGGGAACCCCGATCTCACGCCTGGGACGACAGCGGCTTCGCAGCAGGCGGGTTTGTCCAGAGCAAGCATTTCACGAGCCGCGACTGTCCCCCCGGCTGCATGGTGACGCCCCGTGAGAGCAGTGACATCTACGGAGATCACAGCGAAGGCTACGAGGACCCGAGGGACAGCAGTCAGGCCGGGCGTGGCATAACGGTTGAGGGCTCGGACGAGGTCTTTTACCCCGAATCCCCGAACCCTTTCCTACTATCAAAAATCGACAGCCGCTTCACAGGCATTGGGAAAACGCATATACTCGAGCACATCGCGGGACCGAATTGCAAAGGCCAAAGCTGGTGCGGCGGCGGATACAACGGCATCAACATCTCCGTCGAGGAGATGCGAGGATGCAACACGCTGCAGTGCCTCGTGCGGAAGAAGCGCGACTGGCAGCCAGAAGACGACGACGAAGACTTTGAACGCGAGGGCAAGTTCTTCCTCAGCGGCCTGAGCGACTACATGCCCAGCCGCGACATGGACGCTCCCACCGTCTTCCCCATCCGCCACAACTGCGCGGATCCCCGCGCAGACACGTACATCTGGGACGAGGCAGACATCGACGACTACGCGATGCCCTTCCACCCCACGTGTCTGGAGGTCTTCCGGCGAGCCTCGCTGCATCGGTATGGGAGAATCGACTATGAGGCGCTCGTGGGCTGGTGGCACGTCGACGGCGTCGAGGAACGGTTTGACGAGTTTCCTCGCCATCCGGCTGTCCAGGCGGCGTCGGAGCAGTGGTGGCTGCATAGTCCCGGGAGCGAGTGGCTGGCTGCGAATAGCTGCTATGTCGTGGGCTTGCAGGAGGTCCTTGATTCGGCGCGAGAGGGCGACGTCGCGGCTGGGTATGAAAGTCAAAGCCGCATCGGAGATCGCGAGTATCCGCTCAAGGATGTTTTCAGCCGGCTGCCGCAAGAGCTCCGAACCATGATTGTCATGTACCTCGACTCCAGCAACATCGCAGCACTTCGAATCGCTTCCCAGTCCTTCTCGCCGCTCCCGCAAGCAGTGTTCCAGGCGCTGACGCTCCGAGAACGACCCTGGATGTGGGAAGCCTGGTCACCGATCGACTACTCGTTCTGGTCGTCGACTACAGCCAAGGAGCTCCACGATAGAGCAGATTCGGGGATCACCGCGTTAAAAGGTCCTTCCGTGCCGGTTACGCTGCTGGATCCCGGCAAGACAGACTGGTTGGCATTCTTCAGAGGGATATCCGTTGGGCTTAGGAACGGCCAGTTGAAGGGGTTGCAGAACAGACGCAGGATCTGGGAGGATTGCCAGACGTTTATGGACATGGCCGAGACCTACCGGCAGAAGGGCAAGTTTTGACTTAGTCAAGGCAATTCCAGCTATCAATTTCTGTCTGGCCTGAAAAAAAAAACACATTCATCCTTCTAGACAAGCTCCAATGATCCGTTGTCGTTTTTGATCCTCTCGTCCAAGACAATCGAGCTCATCACCCAGTCGCCGTTATCACGACGCAGCTCAGCCTCCAGTCTCTGACCACCGTCAAGAAGACGCACATGCTTCGCCGACGAACTAAACCTGCCTCCACCACCACCGCTACCGCCTCCGCCGGGAATCTGGAGGACCTGGCCGGGATAGATCAGATCCGGGTTCGTGATGCCGTTGTGTCGCGAAATCTCCTCAAACGAACACCCAAACTTGGCGCCGATGCCACGCAGCGTGTCGCCGTGCTGCACCGTGACGCTCTGCGGGCCCCGGCTGTGGCCGCCCGACGACGCCCAGCGGAAGCTCCCGCCGTCGTTCTCGAGGATCCTGTCCAGGCTGATGCTGCTGGACTGGTAGCTCCCGTCGTTGCGCTTGCACGACGCCGTGAGGGTGTAGTCGCCGTGCGTGTCGAGTCGGACGTCGCGCGAAGTGGCGGTGAAGTGCCCGGCGTAGTGGCCGCTGCGTGGGCCCGCGTCCCGACGACGCTGGCGGGACGATGAGCGACTGGAGCGACTGGAGCGACTGCTGTCACGGCTGCGGCTGCGGGAGCGACGACGCCGGTGGTCGTCCCTGCTGTCATCACGTCGGTCGTCTTTGTCCTTGCGCTTCTTCTTCTCCTCCTTCTCCTCGTCGCGCTCGTCCTTCCAGTCGGATGCCGTGTCTTGGAGCTTGTGGCCCGCGAAAGCGCCGACGAGGGCGCCGACGACGCCGCTGGTCTTGCTGTGGCCGGTCTTGCCGCCGAGAGCGTGGCCGCCGTAGGCTCCGGCTGCGCCGCCGGCGAGGGCGCCCATTAGGCCCCGCTCGCCGTCGGGACCATCGGGGCCGTTGTTGTCGTCTCGGCGGTTGAAGTCGTCTCGTCGGTCATCGCTGCGGTTGTAGTTATCCCGGCGGTCGTCCTGGCGGCTGTAGTCATCTCGCCGATCGTCCCGGCGGGCCTCCCGCTGGCTATAGTCGTCCCGTCGGTCGTCAAGTC